>OX578146.1:90308278-90345778 GCA_951213105.1 Amaurobius ferox
TTTGTTAACACGGTTTATCTTAGCATATCAGATTTGATTATAATTCACTGGTTATAAGTTTATCGTGTATTCCGTAACTGACCATTTAGTTCAAAGTGACATGATAAATCAATAAAACTGTCTCAAAATTTTATGTTTTCCTTTATTATTTTATTCTAAAAACTTGAAATAATAATTAAAATTTTTGTATCTCAGGTGATAGTAAATACGTGTGACTTTCCATATATTTATTAAAAAAATTTCTCGGTATTAAATTTTTCGAATATCTTTGTTATATTCTTTGTCTCACTGGGCCCCACCCTCCTCTATTTCATTTTACTTCGAGCTAGTGAAGTTTTTTAATGATATATCTAATAAGTAGATAGAATCAAATTATGTGAGCAGCTCATAAATCCCTCTATATATTCCTTTCTCTTTTGCTGTTTACATTAACTGAATAGGTATGTACTGTCTTAATTTCACAAAAAAAGAAGTTTACTTGAAGTTGTATCAACTTTCCAGTTTTTCATTTATTTAATATTTTTGAGGGCAATTTGCTGGTTTTATTAACATTAAATCGCTAAAATTCCCATAAACGGAAAAATTTTGTTATCAAGGTTTTTCGTAGCATATCGGAATTGATTGTAATGGGATTTTTCATAAGAAAATATCACAGAAAAAATCATCTGCTAAATGTAGATGTGCATCTTTCTTTTTTTATTTCAATATTTTTTATTTTGGAGGACCATGTGTAAAATTGTATTATTTTTATTTTTTTTTTACGAAAATCTAGTGGACACTAAAGTGAATTACCAAATGCAAATTTCATAAAAGTGTGATAGTTTTTAAGTTAGAGTTGACATATACGTGCATTTCGTTTCAATTGCACGGATATAGAGGTACATACCACACACGACTATACGAAAGCATCCATACCACTGAAACTAGATAAATCGTAGTTCTAAGTTCCACAAAATGAGTAAATTGAACAAAAAATCGATTAATCAATCCATAACAAAACTTTTCTTATACATAGCATACTCTTTATTGTAGGGAATGTAATAATGCATTTAATAATGTGAAGCAAATAGCTTATGACAACATAGCTGAGTTCTCAGGTTCAAAAGTACTGTTAGGAAAGGATAGATTTAAATGCTTTTCGAAGTATTATATGACATGGGGATAGGATAAGGAAAATAGGTCGCCTTATGATGACTGGTCTCTAGCATCTGCCTACTTAATCTACGAAACAAAACGACCCTATTGAATATATGGTATTCTTTTTTGTGAATTAGCATTTATCTTTCACGGATTTCGCAACAGGCGTATCTTAGCTGTCGCTGCTAAAGGAAAAGGCTGATAAAAATTATACCTCTAAAAAGCGATATTTTAAAAAATTAACCGCTAGCTGCGAGAACCTCATCTGGAAAATATTATAACATGTTTTAAATATATATTTCGAGGAAAATTAAATAAAAAGTTAAACTTTAAATAAATGGCATTGAAATTAAAAACATGCCAACTTGCCATTAATGAATATCTTGTTAAAAATCACGTTTAAATGTTATTAATTTAATCTAGAACTTCATCCAGAAATTGCAGAAAATTTTCACGTCATTAATTTTTTTTTAAATGTTTTATTTATAAAAGTGTTTTGTGTTTACGGGTTACAAAGTTATTTCACGCATATGTCGATCCGACGGACATCCCTATAGAAGTACAAACATATAATATGTACAGAATATTTTAGGTAATAATTTTTGAGTTTTTAGAAAATAATATAGAAAATACTTTTGTATGGAAATAAATCGTTTTATTGCTTGAAACGTGCTCTCCCGCCGAAAACTCGAATTCGAATTTTTTATCCCGACACAATACTTTCCTTATACATTATACTATGTATATAAGGACAGTAACAACACCGTAAAAATGATTTTATAGTATTTCTCGTTCTAACAGTCAATGTTCACGTGAAAGTTCAAATAAAAAAAAATTGGTTTCACTGAAAGCTGTTATTTTTGGTATTGCCACATTCTAAAAACTGAAGTACTGGCCCTCGTATAAAATATCGCCCCAAATGTACTTCGGCGAAATTATAGTGGATTTTCATGCTGCGCACTACTTTTCCTCATAGCCAATCAATGTTGACTAAATTATGGAGAGTTTGGATGTCGGATATTCCAATTTGCTGCAGCCTTATGCAATGCAAAAGTTTGAATTTAATACTTTCGTTTTTTATACTATCCATATTCTCATTGAAATCATTTTTATGTAAAAAATACTTTTAAAATAATATCGATAAATAAGGAGGGTGAGCAAAAATTTATTTTTATTTTACTTTTAATTTTTAACAATCTCATACTCTGTGGGGAAATATAATAATGTAGTTGTTGTTAATCAGTCGATCGTGATCTACCGTTCAATCCCGGCATGATTTTGAGTAGATCTTTACTTTTACCTCCCTATACTTCAAACATTCTATTATTTGATTCCAATAAGAAAATGCATTTCACACAATATTCTATATAATATTATTATAAGATTTTAGTCAAACTAAAAGTTCGTATTATTTTATTTAAATATGTTTAAAAATATCAACGTTAAAGAAATATCATGTCAGTTCTCCACAATATTTGATACAAATTAGGATGATCTAGAATTTATCTTGATTTATATCAAATATTGTGGAATTTCATGAAGCCTTAGAATTGTAAATAAAAAGAATTATTATTTGAAATCCAAAGATTTTATCTGGAAATACAGTAAAGATAAATACTGTTATGAATATGAAAAATCTGATGTGAGCAGCACATAACTTTCCCTGCAGACTGAAATTCATTTTTTTTATTTCTTTAATAATTCATTAAATTGAGTTTAATTGCACAAAGTAACACTAAATTTGCATTTTTAATTCAATTTCTGTTTTTATTTGGTAATTAGACATTTTTCTAAAAGTGGCATAACTAAATGCGAAAAATCTCAGATATCTCGAGAATGGTTAGCCCTAGAGTAAGAGAGTTGTTCTTATTATTTTCCTCATCAAAAATTATGAATAAAACAAGCATTTAATTGATATATTTGAACAAACGTAGCTTTTTTTTAGATTTTAAGTTTTTTGAAGGCCATTTCGTAAAAAAAGAGGCTGGTTGTTCTTTTCCGAATAATAACAAAATCTAATCATCAGCAGAGTATCATCCAAGTACCTTATCTATCAAATTTCGTGAATTTGGGTCAATTAGTATTTTATTTAGAGTAGACACATGAAATTCTTGCGGGCCATTTCGTAAAAAAAACAGGTTTTTCTTTTCCGATTAATACCAAAATCTAATCAGTACCAGAGTATCGTACAAGTAACTTATCTACCAAATGTCGTGAAATTTGGTCAATTAGTATTTTAGTTAGAGTGGATACATGACAATTTTACTGGCCATTTCGTAAAAAACGGCGAGTTCTGTTTTCACGAATCGTACCAAAAACTAATCAGCACCAGGGTTATACTCAAGTGACTTACTTACCAAATTTTATGAAATTCGGTTCATAAGTTTTTGAGTTAGAGTGAATACATACATTGCACAGACAGACACACATACAGACGGACAGACAGACACACAGACAGACACACAGACAGACAGACAGACATGCACACACATAGATGTCACCCTAAAAATAGTTTTTTCGATGTCTCGAAACGTGTAGATCCGTCGAAAACTTGAGTTGTGATTTTCGGCATGATTCCAATACTTTCCCTATACATTACCATGTATTGCTGGGAAAGTAAAAATGATTCACTGTATTTTGCTATCTCCGATGGAAAACAACATTCACAGACAAACATTCCGATTACATGAAAGTAGGGTTACAATATTTCGACTTTTCGTAGGGTTTCCAGATATGGCGATCATTCATCAAATTGACGACTTTCAAATATACTAGAACTTTGTTGAAATATCGAATATTCTTGGAGATACAAGCGTTTTCTTGAAATTTCTACTGAGAGTTTATGAAAGGAGTTATTGTTCAGTTCGAGAGTTGTTGATGTAATATGAACTAAATTGAATTGTGAGATACCTCAATGTTTTAAGAATAGTATCAGTTATTTTATGAATTAGCTGAGCATTTAATTGATGTTTACATGTATCTGACAGTTGTTTAATTATATTCTAAGGTAGTTATCAATCTGTTCGCTGTATACTAGTTCCTGTTTACGCTTGTTAGTGCTTTCAACTAAAATTGCTAGTTATCCAGAAATTTGGACTCATTCTTGAATTCTGAGAGTACACCCACAATTCCAGTAGATACGTTGAAATAAACGGATGTTAGGCGTGGTGTTTTCTGGAAACATGACAAGTGGTTAACGATCCCCCAGCTAGAAAAATAATGGAAAAAAAGTTAAATGAGATGATAGAATTAATGGAAGCTGGAAAAGATGTAAGAAAATAGGAAAGCCGAATAAGACGAGATGAAAGAAGTAGTGAAGGTCGGACAAGAAGTGATGGCAGAAAAAGTGGAAGAAAAGATGAAAGTCGGACAAGAAGCTATGGAGGAAGACATGGAAGTAATGCAAACAGAACAAGAAACTGTGGCAAAATATATGGGAACAAAAATTAAAGTCGGACAAGACGAGATGAAAAAAGCTACGAAAGCTGAACAAGAAGTTATTAAAATAGAACAAGAAGCAATGAAACAAGAAATGAAACAAGAGATTAAAGCTGGACAAGAAACGATGAAATAATAGCTTAAATCCGGACAAGAAACGATGAAGGAAGACATCAAAACCGTGAAAGATGATATTAAAGTAGAAATGAATTCCAGACAACTAAATTAAAAGAAGGAATTAAATATGAAATGAACGAAGAAATTAAAACTATGCAAAGCGAAATGAAGGCCTGACAAGAAGAGATCAAAGAAGAGGGGGAAGATGAAAGCAGTTCAAGTGGACATGAAAGCGGTACAAGTGAACATGAGAGCGGTACAAGAAGGTATTCATCAGAAATTCGGCGACGTGAAGGAAACTGTGATAGAAAAGAAATTAATGGCTGTGGAGCGAAAATCGCAGTCGCCAATCCATATTTTTACATTCCGACATCATGTAAAGTAAAATAACCTACGTATGGCAGATAGAGCATTTGAACGAATTTTTAGACGCTGTTCGACATTATCGCATAAGCGAACGAATGTGATGAAAAGACAAAAATCTGCCAACTCGATGTCTTTCTACCAGGTTCTACGGCTGACGTTTTACAGACACTGCCGACAGAAAAACATCTGGACTTCATTGTTTTGGCGAATGTCCTGGAACGAAAGAGACAAGCAGCGTTCAATTGAAGCAGTGTTCAAGAGCAAAGTTCAATTGAGTTCAATTGATATTTAATGCATTTTAATTTTTACAATAAATTAATTTGAATTTTATGCCCTCTTGAAGACGATTCATGTTAACTTTCTAAAGTGGGTGCCTCTTATAATGAATTATAAGATGAATATAAAGTGATATTATGAAGTTCTTATAATGAAAAATTATAAAATAATAACTTATTTACTATTTTTTTGTCTTAATTTATATATATATATATATATATATATATATATATTTAATTCGTTCAAAAAATTCAAGGTATTTCGAATGTTCTGCAGGAGCTGACGTCGGATATTGAAAGACTTTCGCAGTAATTCTTTACGGACTGCCCTATGAATGTCAGAGAAAGTCCTGCACTCTAGTATTTTATAGATACAATTCTTGAGACAAAAATTCAGCATGCCATTCTCATGGCCGAATGCAAAGATATATGAGCTGCACTGGCTCTCGACAGCAAGTTTGAAGCATCTCGACGGGCACCTCGTGCACTTCATCATACCATCGTACGTGCGCGGCTGTGACTGACATCACTTTATAATCTGAGATGTGGGCACTATGGTAGAACTGAAAGAGATGATTCAGAGTCAAAATAACTACCCATTCAAGCGGTCACATGGCTCGCTTACAAAAGGACAGGTGTCTTGGACCTACGGAGAAAGAGGTCACACAAAGTGAGTCCGTTCGTTCTCTGAGTACGAGGAGAAAAGGGCATTGGATCCCGATAAGCTGCATGAGAAACAAGTCGAGGGACATCAGACACTATGGATATTGTAGCGTGAAAAAAGTGTCCTTTTTTAAAAACCCGTCAAGCAATCAATTAAAAAAAAATTAGAAATACAGCGAATTTTTTCTATAGCAGATATAGTTTAAGAGATTGAACTGGAGATAGATTGTTTTACTTTATTTTCTTAATTTTAAACATATTTTTCTGAATAACATTTCTGGAATTTAACTTCTAAGAGTTTTAAACTTATAACTTATTTATTTATTAAAGCATTTTACTCATAAAACGGCAGAAACACGTTTGTGAAACACGAGTCACATATCTCAAATAAAATGCATGTATCAGGGAAGAATTCAGTTGGGATTTAGAACTTCTCCAAATTTCAAATTTTTGAAAGGATTCGACTGCACGATATTTTGACGGTGAAATTTTCCATCCTCTAGTGATTTGAAAACTATTTTTGGCAGACTAAAAGAATCCAATATCTGTGCTTATACAATGAGTGTACATATAAGATAAAATTTAAATTGTATATCTAAGGATGTGCCGAAATTATGAACGTTACTTCAAATATCTATCACATAAAATAACAGTTTAAATATATACATATAGCTCAAACTGTTGCCAATGAATGAAATTCAAATAACTTCATTAACAAAAGCATACAATGCAAAATTAATAGTATCGACCGGTTTCGAAGGAAAAAACAGACTTCTTCATCAGGGCACACAAGAAGTGCCACTTTCACCCGTCAGAAAAAGATCGGCGTCTAATGCAGGAACACCTTACGTGGCAGGAGCAGGGAAAGGGTGTTGCTAACGGCGAGAGAAGTAAAAAGAAAGGGGGTGATGTGTGGGGAGGGGACCCAGGCGGTAGGAACTAGAGATGGAACATAATAAATGAACGGTAAAATACCAAAAAGGAAGGTGGATGTCCAACAAAGGATTCAATTCAGGTGTTTATAAAATCCCAATTAAATTAAAAAGTAAACGGAAATTGGTGAAAATTACCGAAATAAGAAAAAAGAAAACGAGGATCATGGAGAGAGATTAAACGTCTCCCAAGCATGTCCGATACATGCTTGATGGGACATGCTCAAGTCAGGTGATCTCGATAGCCATTCCATACGAAGCACTGTTTCCCATTCTAAATACTGACCGACAAAGCGAGCCCTGTGAAGTCGCGCGTTATCGTCCATAAAAATGGCATCAGGATCCACGGCCGTAAGAAACAATGATATTTTATATTTTTCAAAAGTCAAAAGACCTAGAATCTATTTATAATCTTTAAATAGTAAATAAATAAAAAATCACTTACATTTGAAAGATTATCCAAATTCCTGCTACAATTTTTAAATATTAAATTTCCCAACTAATAAGAGTTATTATATTTCATTCACATTATTTTCATCATTACGATAATGTTTAGGGACATCCACTAGTTACAGCTATAACAACAACAACAAAAGAATATGAATAAATAAATAAATAAATATATTACCCGAATTTCCTAGAGTTTTATTCTTATCATCCAAGATATGTTTTTCACCACGCTGATAATTTTTGAATACGTTGGCATTTAACGATTAATAAAAAATTAACGTATTTTTTCATTTTCAATTAAAATTTTTGTATGAATTATTCACATTTTCCCGAATATTAATTTCATATCATCTGTTTTTTCAGTATAACCGTCTTCGGTCTAAGATGATATTTAAAGTCGCAGAATTACGTTGCTTATTAGAGTGAATCTGTGCTATATTTTTAATACAAATTTCCCTAATAAATGGGGAATAAAACTGATGTCCGTTGTATTAAGTGAAGGAAAAATTTCCAAAATTTTCTCCGAAATGCCATTTTTTTTTCTTTTGCAACTAGTAGATGTCTCCTAAAATTATTGTAATGATGAAAATTTAAATATAACGGAAACATTATGGGAAAGAAAGAGATGAAATTTTGTATTCATCTTACAAAAGAATAGAAGATGTTTGTGTTTCTGTGTGTCCTTAACGGAAAATACGAGCGTCGTACCACCACGAAATTTGATACACAGGTATTGATACATTATGATCCGGGAAGGTGCACTTCGTTACTTTTTAAATATTCGAATTAGTTTAAAATTGACGAATTTTTAAAATTTAAAATCAACTAATCTCCAGCTACAGTCATGATCTAACAGCTACTCAGACTAAACTCTCCAGGTGAAACACAAAAGCGAATTTTACAGACTTTATCTGCCTTTACTCAGTTCTGTCTGTACAATCATTCCGTCACCTTTCTGATTGTCATGCAAATATTTTGAATTCGTTTATAATTTCTACTAACAGGTGAAGGGAATTTTGTCTAATAAACAAATTTGTATGAAATTTTAAGGTTCACCGTTAAGTGCATAAAACTTTACATTCTCATAATATAGAAAAGACTGGAATAAATGACTTGAAACTTTTGATAT
Source organism: Amaurobius ferox (assembly GCA_951213105.1). NCBI lineage: Eukaryota > Metazoa > Arthropoda > Arachnida > Araneae > Amaurobiidae > Amaurobius > Amaurobius ferox. Next base: position 90,316,786 of record OX578146.1, read on the forward strand.
ACGATAAATTCTGATGTCGAATCGAAATATGTCATTAAAATCGGGTGTTGCAATTGAAAATTTTGAAGTTGGTGTGAATTTAGATTGTTGGTGCGAAAACGGCTCTTATGCAAATTTTCAGCAGATGAATTTATAGGGGATATTATTCCCTATCGAATTGCATACTTGAATTGGCTCTATTATGGACGATGAAAGAATGATGAGGGGTCGTTCTTTTGTTTGTTTTCTGCAGCTGTACACTTAAGAACAAAAGGAAGTAAAAAACTCAAAGGAACAACACTCTAAAGGAAGTAGCTACCTTACACCCTTCTGGTAGGTCGGACTGTCTGGGTCTCACCAAAAACTACTCTAAAGGAAGTAAAGTTTTTGCAAAGTAGGGATAGTTCTGTGCGTCCCACATCAGATTTTTTAATGTTGTCTTTATCGTCCTCTGTCTACGAATTTCAATAATATACCAATAGACACTAAGTATAATTGTGTTAAAACTACAGCGCTTCTTCACAAGAATAAAAGACAAAATATAATTAAAATATAAAACTTTTCAATGATTTGGAATACCCTGCTATTGCAAATAATAACATCAATGGATCGGTTTCGCTTTACTCATCATCATGGAATAGTCGATGACTTGAATGGTAACAAGAAACTTGACATGTGCCACAATTTTGCGAATCTGTATGGGAAGTAACAAATTCAGCTCCTCCATGTATCATATTTTTCCAAAATTCAACTGAGTCTAAACAAGGCTGCGTTAATAGGGCGCGACAGCTCAGTGGTTAGCGCGCGGGAATTGCACTCGGATAACCGAGTTCGATTCCCGCCACTGTCCAAACTGTCGCCGTGTTCGCTCGGAATATGATCACGTTAAACATGTGGGTCCGCAAGGCCTTCCAAGAGGTTGGTGGTAGGGGAAGGAGGGTACGGTCACTGTGGATATCTCCCCCACTGGGTTCCAGTCTAAAGTGGATTGCACTTCCCGGCCGACCAAACAGATATCTTACACCCTCGGACGATCTGGGTCGAAGAAGAAGGAGATGTCTGGATTCATACATTTTGCCGTTGCAGCATCGTGTAGCCTGAAGTGAATTTTGGAGACATATGCCGGCTACGTCGAAGAACTGAATTTGTCTTTTATCATACAGAGGTTTGCAAGTATGTGGCCTTTCTAGCTATTATTACAGATACGTCTAGTTTCATCTTTTACAATTCCAAAAATGTACATTTTTCCATAGAAGTGAAGTGAAAAGTTATTCAATACTAGATATTAAAAAAATATTTTACTTGTAAATAATATATTTCCAGATAAAAGTTCCAGTGGGGATATGCTACTATTTTAAGTAAAATACTATACTATTTGAATTTTAAAAACACAAAATCGTCTATCTATTACCGATTTGCCAAATGTATTTTTATCTTTTACTTAGATAAAGTAGAATGAAATATAACTAAAAAGGAAAAAAAAAATCCATTGTTTGAGTGTAACGTGATTACTCTATTTTTGCGTATGAGAAGAAAAATACGAATTGGGATTCTCGTTTAAAAATTGCTTTTGAATTCTCACAGTAATACGATATAAAATACCAAGGTTCCTAAAAAGTATAGCGGGAACGAAAATTAGTGTTTTTCTCCATTCAATTTGGTGAAATAAAATTGGGCAATGTAAGGTTATGTGGCAATCGCCATTGTCAAAGGAGCATTTTACAAACCTTCATATAATCATAATATATAAGAATAGCCTTCCCGCCTGTATTTCTTTCTTTCTTTCATTCTGTCTATCTGTCCTTAACGTTTGGAGAGAAGGTTATCTATAAATTTGAAAAAATATCGCCAACTTGACGATTTGGTGTTGCGAAAGTTACGAAAATGGCGCTAAATTTGTAAAAATGACGCCAAATTGATGAACATTCAATATATTTGAAAGTTAAGTTCAGTTTGTGTGATAATATCTGTCATTTTGTGGAAATGATTAATATATAATATACTTGATACGAAATATACTGAGTGGGATAGGTACGATTTGTTAGGGGTCTAAGAGGTCGTAAATTAATTGTGATTTATTAGGGGATGGTTGAGATTTTCGACACGATCCCAATACGTTCCCTATACATTACCATGTATTTGTAGGGAAAGTAAAACCCCGATTTACAGTGTTTCCAGGTAGTTTGAAGGAAAGTAGCAGACACGATGATAAAAAGTAGCCAATATTTTATGCCTGACATTGTCCAATGACGTCATCAACGCTTTGACATCACTTATCTTTCTTTCCGAATTGTACCAACATCTAATCAGCACCAGGGTGTTCCACAAGTGACTCACCTACTGAATTTTGTGAAAATTCCTTCAATTGTGTTTTTAGATAGAGTGGATGCATACATTGCACAGATATACAGAAAGCCTACGCTAAAAATGTTTTCTTCTTATTCTAGATGGCTCTAAACGTGTAGATCCACCGAAAACTCGAATAAAATAATTATTACTTTCTCTATAGTACATGGTATAGTACAGGGAAAGTATAGAGTTGAAAATCAGAACTCGAGTTATATATATATATATACACATATATATGTATATATATATATATATATATATATATATATATATATATATATATATATGTATATATATATATATATATATATATATATATATACATATGTATATATATATATATATATATATATATATATATATAATGTATATATATATATATATATATATATATATATATATATATATATATATATATATGTATATATATTCGTATTTCAGGCCCTCTATTATATTTTTGAGAGCCATTTCGCAATAAATGGACTAATTTTCCCGGAATTGTACCAAATGAAATCAGCACCAGAGTAACCCACAAATGACTTAATAATAAAATATATTATGAAATTTCGTGGAGTTGTTTTTGAGCTTGAGTGAATATATACATTGCACACACACACACACACACACACACACACACACACACACCACACATACACATACACACCACACACACACACACACACGCCACATATGCACACACCCACACATACACTCACACACACACACACATATAGGCGTCACGTTAAAACTTCTTCTTTTTTCGTTTTATACAGTACCCGAAACGTTCCCAAATTAGACAAGATTTAATATTTTATCTATTTATTACCATGCATCATAGGAGTAGTACTATATACCGGAAATAAATATTACTTATTTCGCTTTTCAAAAAATTTATATTCGAAATGTTAGGAAGAAAAAAAAAACCTCAGGCAATAAATAAATTACTTGGATCATAAACTCGCATATACATTCCAAATAAGGTGAAAAACACTTTTAGTGTAACTTTCACAAAGTAGTTTCAACTTTTAAATAAATATATTGCTAATACATCTTCTTTAAGAAGTAATAATCCGAGGCTAAAGTCAAACGTCGAAAGAAGCCAAAATGAAAATATATATATATATATACTCGTATATATATAAACACGGGGTTTTTATTCCGAAAACGCACGTACTTAATTTTCGAAGTGCATGTTTTCATTCCTGAATTTCTTTTAAATACGGCTTTTTGGTTTTTTTCATTGCTAAAACATGAACCTCAAGGCAGATACAGGGACAGCATACATTTATTACAGCTTCTAAGGAGAAAGTTAGTTCGAAACTCACGTTAAAAACTTTTTACACCAAAAATCGGATGCTCTGTGTTTATGTTTAGATTTATAGCACTGGAAATTTGTTTTCCTTTTTTTATGAAAAAATACATCGCCATTTTTTTTTTAGAAAATATTTGTTCCGTTTTAGATTTTCATCACGTTATCCGTAAATAAGTGCGTATGAGGAACATAGATTTGACTTTCCCTGCAATGTAATGTAAATAATAACTCGAGCTTTCAACGGATCTACACATTATGGAACCTCTATACAATACGAAAAAACTATTTTTAGCGTGACGTTTGTGTTGTCTGTGTGTGTATGTTTCTGTGTGTCTGTCTGAATGAATGCATCCACTCTAACTCAAAAACTAATGGACCAACTGTCATAAAATTTTATAGTTAAGTCACTTGTGGGTTACTCTGGTGCTGATTATGTTTCGCTCGATGGTACACTAGACGAAATAAATTGGCTCCAAATTTAATTAGCTTCCCTTTGTTCGAAGGTCCGTTTTTTTAATTAGTCACGTGATTTGTAGTTCGCTAATGCAAACAGCTTGCTTGTTTACGCTTCGCCTGATGCCGGAGTTATTTTTTCTTTATATAAAATACTGAAATAACAGTTTAAAATAGAAGGTCTATAACAGTTTATATAACAGTTTAAAGCAGAAGGTCTCATCCTCCAACGGAAGAGGAAAGAACAGTAACCGGGATTTACATTTTTTTTTCAACGAGATTTGAAATTTAATTTTCATCTGTGCATCGGTAATTTTTCAGGGATAGGAGACATCACCATATTTCCAGCAGATCGCATATTTGGTTAAATTTGATTTGCAAATTTTTCGATTTTAAAATACTCGGTTCGAAATGTAGCTTGCTAAATACATGTAGAACGCATTTACCTGAATAGCTATGAGACGCACTTAATTGAGTAGTTGCGGAACTAACTCATTTAGCTGAATAAATGTGGAACATCTATCTGCTCACCTGTACGACGCATCTGGTTTTAAAAGTAAAAGCTATTACTACATACAGGATGTCCCAAAAACATTGACCTCGGTTTTTATTCCTTAAATATTGATCTTAGACATATATAATAAATTACAAAGTTGCGTAAAAAAAAGGTACAGAATTTTATGAAATCGATTAAAATTTTCAAGGGAATTTAATTTTAAGAAATACAAAATTAAAATTTTTATACGGCCCCATACAAAAACATTTCCAATGAGTAAAATATACCCCATACATTATTAAGGTGGTGTACAAAATTTCAACATTTTATCATAAAAAGTTTCAGAGATATGAAAAGCCAAAAATGTTGACTTAAACCAATTTTCCATGCATCGACATGGATTCTCAGAGGGGAAAAACTATGTCGGTATATCGCGTTTCAGGGGTCATACACAAATTACGGAAAAAAACAATGATTACATAAATAATTAATAATGGTATCTACACTGTGTAGAAATAATAACTTTACACAGAGATTATAAAGCTTGTTCAAAATGTTTTCCATCCATGCAAAAGATCCATTAATGATAAGAGGCAGATATTATTTGCCTATGATGCATTTCTGCGTTGCGTCATTTTCACTCTTGGCGTAAACATTTACATTTTAATATGCGATTCACCAACTTTGTTTAAACATATCTCTGGGACTTTTTATGATAAAATGCTGAAATTTTGTACATCACCTTATTAGAGTAGGGGCACAGTTTATTCATTGGAAACGTTTTTGTACGGGGGCCGTACAAGAATTTAAATTTTGTATTTCTTCAAATTTAATTCCCTGAAAATTTTTATCGATTTCATAAAATTCTGTACCTTTTTTTATGCAACTTTGTAATTTATTATATATGTCTAAGAACAATATTTAAGGATGTACAAGCCGAGGTCAATATTTTTGGGGCGGCCGGATATGTGCATCTATCTAGCGTAATGAGAGTGGTTTTGTTCGCTTTGACATTGAAATTTATGAATGATATCCCTGAACTTCAAAATTTCATAAAAAACTTATGGATAATGTTAAATCTAAAGTAGGTGGTAGCGAACACAGTATTAAATGTCTCAATCTGGAGACATATTTAGCTCAACGCTCGTATATCACAATTTTAGAGATGGGATGAAAGTCCTACACAGCCATGTTGGTCTTTCCCCTCTGACTACAAGCTACATCCATTTCACATATACACAAATGCAGGCAGCACTCTTAATAACTGTGTTCAAGTGTGCCCCAAAACGTGTTTATCCATTGAAGCCTGAAACATAAATTTTTGATCACATTTCTATACTTTTCCTACAGGTATACCATGTATTGTAAGCAAAGAAAGAATGTAAAATCTCAAATTTTAAATTTGGAGAACATTTAAATACGTATTTATTCCATATAATATTTTATGAAAAAGATATGATGTCTCTAAAACATGACTTAAAAGACAAATGGCTATAAATAGACAAATTTCTGTATTTAGCGACAAAAAAAACGATAGCTTTCTTACAACTCGATTTCTATGAATATATATTGTATTATCGATGTTACTGACTAAGGTAAAATAAAATTACGAGGAATACCACTTTATTATTTCGAAATATAGCATTTTTTGTGCGGGAGAAAATTAAATTCATAAACATTTTTAGAACTGTCTTTAAATTTAAAATACTTTTGAAACATTTCTGGTTAACAATATTTAAAATGAATCCACACGTTTAATAATAGCAAGTATATTTATTTTTGTGAGTTTTTTTCTATTTTAGATCCAAAGCCTGAAATTTCTTGAAAACAACGTATAATCTGGCATATTCAGAGAAAAGGGGTTTAATTATTTAGCCTCCAAAACCGCTTGATACATTTATATATTTGTTTGTTTCTTTACAATTTATTTTATTCTTATTTAATTTTAATTACTGTGTGAGTGATTTTTTTTATTAATACAATCTGCTATGCATATTAAATATTAAGAAGTAAAAATGAAATACTATCTTTAATTTTTTTTTCCAAAATGGCGGCGTGTCATCATTCGGATTAAAATATACTAATTTTCCTATTTTTTTATGAAGTTTTGCTTTTGGTTTTTAAACCGATAACGAAATTTCATAAAAAAATTTTGAAAGTGAGAGGTGTGTTAAAAGAGTGAATTATCATAATTCACTTTTTTTGTTGCTAACTAGAATTTTATTGCATTTTGCCTGCATTTCATTTCTTTTTCCCCGTTTATAAGAAGTGTGTTTTAAGTTTTAATTATACTTATCTCGCTTTAAAATTTTACGATTTCCTCTTCTGAAATGGCGTCGTTTTCATAATTCGATATTGAAACAGACTAATTTTTCTGTTTTTGATGAAATTTCATTTTATGGATAAGAAATGAAATGTTATTAACGTTGATTATAATTGACTTTGAATAAGCTGGCAATGAAAGGAAAATAAAAAGAGAGATACATTTTGTTAAAAATCGGAAAATACACTCTTAATAAACGGAATAAAAGAAAACAAAATTCTTTAAAAATAAAAGAAAACAAAATTCTTTAAAAATAAAAGAAAAAATAAACGGTCTATCAATTAAAGGAAATTTTGTAATAAACGAAAACTGAAGTGGTGTTAATAAACGGATATGGTGAAAAGGATGAGTACGTGCACAAAAATGTAGCGAAATAATTAAAATAATATATAATATAAAGTTTAGTGATAAATGTATTTTTCCTAATGCTCCTTACAGGGTTGCGTTATGAACAATCCTCCTAACTACCTATCTTACTGTGAAACAACATTCAAATCACAATTAAAGACTCTTTATTAGCATTTAAAATCCTTTTTATTTAATTATTATCAGAGTTACTTTGATATTTACAAAGACATGTGCTAGTTTTTATTCATAACAATAATTTTAACTACTTTCTAAAAATGTGACACATGGAAGCGAGAGAGATATATATCAGCTTGGTTCCTGACACAGTGGTTATGATTTTACCTAGTTTGCGTTATAAGTCATGATTTACTCTGAATTAACGACTTCTTACTGGTTCGGTTAAATAGACCAATCCTGAGCCAGCTAACAATTTTTACGCTCCTGTAGTAGAACAGGATGAAGTTTCAGTGTGGATAACAAAGAGTGTGCGTATTAGTTTTGAGTTGTCCACGTTCGAGCGGATACAGTGGTCGAGTGGTCAAGGCGAGCGTTTCCACAGCAATCGCTCGACCACCGCGTTGGGGGTTCGAGTCCCACATAAGGCATGGATGTTTGTGTTGTGGGCGCAGTGTGTTCCGCCCCCTTTGGTGCGCCTGGGGCAACATCCTAGGACGGCTAAATAGTTCACGTTCTGGCCGCTGACAAAGGCGAATGATGAAAGTCAAGTGCCTGGCCATTTGATAAAAAAAAAGTTGTCCACGTCCGCGAACTCGAAGAGGAGCGTGTGGTTTTAAGCGACATCGAGCGTGTGACAGATCATCTAGAAAGGTGTTGTTGTTGCTGAGACCTAGACCGTCTGACCTACCAGAAAGGTGTAAGGTAACTGTTTGGATGGCCGGGAAAAGCCACCCAATTTAGACTGGAATAGAGAATAAAAATTGATACTAAGAGAGAGAGAGTCAAAATTGACGTTCGGATTTTCGCTGCAAATCGTGCCAAAATTCAATCAGCACCAGGGTTACCCACAAGGGACCTGCCTACTAAATTTTATTGCCTGTATCGTTACACTGGCATCGTTCTTTATCCCAAGACAACATTAACATCTTTTACTGTTGCGAACGAGTAATATTCCCTCACTGGCGCCTTTTCTTTTGTCGTGTCTCGAAGACCAGACATACACAGTCCATGATGTGAGTATGACGTGTGCCAAGGGTTGTCATAATTCCCCACGGTTTAACGAAGGGGTACCAAAATAGGCGATTTATCGCCAATTTAGCGACCTCCCGAATTTTCTAGAAACTCCGCGAAATAATAATTAGTCTAGGAGATATGAAGAGCTTTACAGATGTTTCTATAGAGGGACTATAAAAGGACTCATCACTCCGTTGGAGTTCAGTTGACGAATTGACAAAATACAAGTTACAGTTGTTGTTGCTGAGACCCAGACCGTCCGACCTACCAGAAAGGTGTAAGGTAACTGTTTGGACAGCCGGGAAGTGCCATTCAATTTAGATCGGAACCCAGTGGGGGAGGCGATCGTACCCCACAGGGATCGTACCCTCCTTCCCCTTCCACCAACCTCTCAGAAGGACTTACGGGCCCACATGCTTAACGAGATCGTACTCCGCGTGGACACGCCGGCAGTTTTGGCAGCGGAGGGAATCGAACCCGGGCCTACCGAGTGCAATTTCAGCGCGCTAACCATTGGGCTACCACGCCCTTGTCTAGTAAGGTGTTGTTGTTGAGACCCAGACCGTCCGACCTACCAGAAAGGTGTAAGGTAACTGTTTGGACGGCCGGGAAGTGCCACCCAATTTAGACCGGAACCCAGTGGGGGAGTCGATCGTACCCCACAGGGATCGTACCCTCCTTCCCCTTCCACCAACCTCTCAGAAGGACTTACGGGCCCACATGCTTAACGAAATAGTACTCCGCGTGAACACGCCGGCAGTTTTGGCAGCGGAGGGAATCGAACCCGGGCTTACCGAGTGCAATTTCAGCGCGCTAACCATTGGGCTACCACGCCTTTGTCTAGTAAGGTGTTGTTGTTGAGACCCAGACCGTCCGACCTACCAGAAAGGTGTAAGGTAACTGTTTGGACGGCCGGGAAGTGCCACCCAATTTAGACCGGAACCCAGTGGGGGAGTCGATCGTACCCCACAGGGATCGTACCCTCCTTCCCCTTCCACCAACCTCTCAGAAGGACTTACGGGTCCACATGCTTAACGAAATAGTACTCCGCGTGAACACGCCGGCAGTTTTGGCAGCGGAGGGAATCGAACCCGGGCCTACCGAGTGCAATTTCAGCGCGCTAACCATTGGGCTACCACGCCCTTGTCTAGTAAGGTGTTGTTGTTGAGACCCAGACCGTCCGACCTACCAGAAAGGTGTAAGGTAACTGTTAGGACGGCCGGGAAGTGCCACCCAATTTAGACCGGAACCCAGTGGGGGAGTCGATCGTACCCCACAGGGATCGTACCCTCCTTCCCCTTCCACCAACCTCTCAGAAGGACTTACGGGCCCACATGCTTAACGAAATAGTACTCCGCACGAACACGCCGGCAGTTTTGGCAGCGGAGGGAATCGAACCCGGGCCTACCGAGTGCAATTTCAGCGCGCTAACCATTGGGCTACCACGCCCTTGTCTAGTAAGGTGTTGTTGTTGAGACCCAGGCCGTCCGACCTACCAGAAAGGTGTAAGGTAACTGTTTGGACGGCCGGGAAGTGCCACCCAATTTAGACCGGAACCCAGTGGGTTAGTCGATCGTACCCCACAGGGATCGTACCCTCCTTCCCCTTCCACCAACCTCTCAGAAGGACTTACGGGCCCACATGCTTAACGAAATAGTACTCCGCGTGAACACGCCGGCAGTTTCGGCAGCGGAGGGAATCGAACCCGGGCCTACCGAGTGCAATTTCAGCGCGCTAACCATTGGGCTACCACGCCCTTGTCTAGTAAGGTGTTGTTGTTGAGACCCAGACCGTCCGACCTACCAGAAAGGTGTAAGGTAACTGTTAGGACGGCCGGGAAGTGCCACCCAATTTAGACCGGAACCCAGTGGGGGAGTCGATCGTACCCCACAGGGATCGTACCCTCCTTCCCCTTCCACCAACCTCTCAGAAGGACTTACGGGCCCACATGCTTAACGAAATAGTACTCCGCACGAACACGCCGGCAGTTTTGGCAGCGGAGGGAATCGAACCCGGGCCTACCGAGTGCAATTTCAGCGCGCTAACCATTGGGCTACCACGCCCTTGTCTAGTAAGGTATTGTTGTTGAGACCCAGACCGTCCGACCTACCAGAAAGGTGTAAGGTAACTGTTTGGACGGCCGGGAAGTGCCACCCAATTTAGACCGGAACCCAGTGGGTTAGTCGATCGTACCCCACAGGGATCGTACCCTCCTTCCCCTTCCACCAACCTCTCAGAAGGACTTACGGGCCCACATGCTTAACGAAATAGTACTCCGCGTGAACACGCCGGCAGTTTCGGCAGCGGAGGGAATCGAACCCGGGCCTACCGAGTGCAATTTCAGCGCGCTAACATTTGGGCTACCGCGCCCTTGTCTAGTAAGGTGTGTACTAGCTAAGATGTTTTAAATAATAAATGAATGACAAATCAATAGATTTTAAACATCATTTTATTAAAACATCCATCAGACTTACATATAATTTAAAAGCCAGAGCGCTTTCGAATATCATCATACCCTTCCTCAGTGGCGTTAAATAAAAAATCATGCCAACATGCTTAAATACTATCCACTACCGGCAAGTCGAATTTGCATATTACAAAATTGGGGTCACTACTAAACACGCTTAATACATCCACACAAAAGCACCAGAAACGGATTTAAATATTATAAATACAAGAAAGACAAAAAGTCATAATAAAATGACGTTTAACATCTATTAATTTGTCATTAATTTATTATTTAAATATGCATATTCAACTTACCGGTAGTGGATAGTATTTAAGCATGTTGGTATGATTTTTAACACTTTACAACAAAGTTGAAAAGTGTTTATGACTTTTTTCATTCTGTCTGTTTGTCTGTCTGTCTGTCTGTCTGTCCGTTAGCACGATAACTGCCGTAAAAATGACTTAATCAAAATGAAATTTTAGTATGTTGTTCAGACGGTCTGTAGGACCTATGGGAATATAAATCAATAATATCACCCAATTAGTTTTGGATTGAACCCGGGTTGAAAAAATAAATTACATTGAGCCCTATGGGAACTAATTTTTCAAACATTTTTTAAGCGGATTTAAAATTCACAAATTGCTTCGAAAATTTTAGGTAATATTCAAATTGTTGCATAAAATATATAAAAAAAAATTCAGCGAAATATATTCAGTAGTTTTTTAAATAAAAATTAAAATAATAATTACACCTCTTATATGAAACGATCACGTGACCATGATATGAAACGATCACATGACCCACTTCAAAATGATATATGGCATCCATATTGTTTCAAAATCGTGATTTTTTTAAGTTCTTTTTAAGTCATATTGAGTGTTGTATCCGTCTTAAAACTACTTTATTTTTGCTTAAATTCTGTGCATCTACATACTGAAACAACGCAATGACAATATATTTGAGTTTAAATGCTCATCTAAATTTGATTATTTCTACAACTAAGCCTATTTTTCACCTATGTGAAATGTAAACAGCAAAATATGTAGAATGATTTGTATATTAGAATTACTGTATTTCTTTAACACAAAATAATTCAGTCCATGGAGTCTGCATGGCTGATATGAATGAAATATTAATTGATTTTATAAAGAGAAGGACGATTTTTTTCGATGAAGTTTCAAGCATAGAGTTTAATTTTTTGTAGCTCTATGGTCTTAAACAAAATATTGAAATAAAATAAATTATTATAGTATTGTGATGAATGAAATGAATGGGAGAAAATTATGAATGAAATCCTGTTTTTATAGAGAGATCCAGGCGTGTTATTTTTTCTATGACGTCATTTGAATTAATTTCAGTTGTTTTCGATGAAGTTTTCAAATATAATGAATTATCGTAGTATTATGATAATTCTAAAACTATTACCGAGGAATGTATAACATTTTAGAGATGTTTAAACCAGGCAAATTATATTTCAATGCCGTCATTTGAATGAAATTCATTTTTTTCGATGAAGGTTTAAGTTTTTAAATATAATAAATTAATGCAGTATTGTGATAAGTTTTTAAATATTACCGAGGAATGTATTGCATTTTAGACTTGTTTAAATGAAATTGCATTGAAGTTGGAAAGTGTTTCATAATCAATGCTTTAAGCATGATTGAACTTGTTGTATTTAACGCCACTGAGGAAGGTTATGATGATAACCGAAAGCGCTCTGGCTTTTAAATTATATGTATATCTGATGGATGTTTTAATAAAATGACGTTTAAAATCTATTGATTTGTCATTCATTTATTATTTAAATCGATTTGAAGATATGATATGTCGCCGCCATTAATATAGCTGGATGTGTATAATTCAAGAAAAAAGGAGCTAGACCACGTGAGTACCCTTCTGATCTATATAGACGTCCGCTGATGAATTGGGAAAGAATCTGCTGTTCGTATTCTACTCGTATCTGGCTCTGTTAGATTTTGTCCCGTGAGCGGAAACATAAGTATGTAAAGATTCGGTCTTCTAGTTCATAGGGGGATGAGGGGGGGACGATTTCAATAGACTCTGGAAATACTTAACTATTCCCCAATTTCCTCCCGCCCCCCCAGTAGAGCAATATAGAATCTGTCCCATTTACTTTTGTGCATATACAATTATACACTGTAAAACATTCTGCAACCTTTGCTCATTTTTTTCAGCCACTAATAGATAATTTCGGCAAACTATCAGAAACGCCGCAATTACAACTGTTTATAAAAATTCCGGCTTTATTTCAGAAATATTCATATATTCAGCGAATTATCGTCTGCCGAAGCGTTATATTTCTATATATATACTATATAAGGAAAGTAAAAATTGAAACTCTTTTAATTTTCGACAAAACAAACAAAAAATTTTTACATATTTATATATTACATTCAGAGGTATGAGTCGAAATTGTTTACATTTTTCGTACCGCTCCGATTTCAGCTAGATATATTATCCAAACCATGGATGTTATTGACATAAAAAATCCCCTGACATAGTTCTAAAGATTTATAATATTATGTGCAGACATTTTTTCAAACATGTTAATTACACATTATATCAATTTATCAGATCAATACTTATGTCTACCGGTGCTATTAAATTATGCTCTACCGCTGATTTAATAAAATCTGAGCTGAATTATTTAAAAGATGTTATCGTAGATCGTGGATTTTTAACAAACATTGCTGTCGTGCTTTTACAAAATTTTCTAAGCTGCATCTGAACAAGAAAGATCCCGTTAAAACATTTAGCAATATTATATACTTTCCATTCAACTGTATAATTAGTCATAAAATTGCTGATTTTGATTTCAAAATTATATTTTCTCCTATCAATAAAACTAATTTTTCTTTCTTTAAGGGCCCTATTATAAAGTTCAATAATTTAAGAATTTATCAAATTCCTTGTCAATGAGGACTACCATATATGAACAAAACTGCCTTAAAGTACCGCTTGACAGAACATAAATATTGTGTAAAATAACAAACAATTAATAAATCTTCAATTGCCAATCATTGCTGGATGGCAAGTCACCTATTTGATATTTCTTTTACCTCCATTATTCAAATATGATCTTCAGTTTTCTATTTGAATTTCCCTGAAGTCTTTCATATCAATAAAAATGCCGGTAATCTGGTTAGTAATTTGTTATTGACACCCTATTTCTTTGAAGTATGACATGACCGCGTCTAATTATTTGTATCTCGGTTTTCTCTTATATTCTGCCTCGCGCTTTGAGTTCATTCATTCTTTTTCTTATAGATATTTGTTTGTTTGCTTCACAAGTTCATTTTCCCTGCCTTTATTACTAACTTTTCTCGATTTACTTTCATCGCACTAGTTGGCGGTAACTTGTTGGGTTCTGTCGTTTAACCATTTTTGGTTCGTCTGGCGCAGACAAAGTTTGCGATGAAGAAAGAAATCCAAAGATTTCAGAAACGTACATATGCTTACTTATTTGCACCTTATTTGCACAACAATTTACGTTATGTCCTAGTTCATCATTAATTAGTTTCTTGTTCTGACAGAATAAAAAAATCTGATGTGGGCAGCACATGACTTTCCCTGCAGACTTATATTCACGTTCTATTTATTTAAATTAAATTTAATTCACTTTTAATTCAATTTTCGTTCTCATTTGAAAACTGGACTTATTTTCAAAAATGGTGTAGGAAAAATACAAAAAACTAAAATATTTCGAGAACGGCTAGTCCTAGTGTAATGGGGTTGGTCTTATTCTTTTCTTCGCTAAAAATTACGTATTAAACAAGCATTGAATGGCTATATTTGAGCATACGTAGTTCTTAAGTTTAGATTTTGGTGATTTTTGCGGGCCATTTTGCAAAAAAAGGCAGGTTATTTTTTTTCGAATTATACCAAAATCTAATTAGCACCAGGGTGATCTACAAGCTACTTATCTACCAAATTTTGTGAAATTCGGTTCATTAGTCTTTCAGTTACAGTGGATACAAGCTTTTGCGGGCTATTTCGCAAAAAAAGGCAGGTTCTTTTAATCCGAGTCATACCTAAAACTAATCAGCACCAGATTCGTGCACAAGTGACTTACCTACCAAATTTTATGAAATTCGGTCAATTAGTTTTTTAGTTAGAGTGGATACAAAATCTGCGCAGACAGACAGACACACAGACACACACACAGACGTCACACTAAAAATAGTTTTTTCGTATTCTAGAGGTCTCGAAACGTGTAGATCCGTTGAAAACTCGAGTTGCGATTTTCGACATGATTCCAATACTTTTCCTATACATTACCATGTATTGCAGGGAAAGTAATAAGCATACTGAAGATTTTGGAAATTTCCTGACTTTTAACTGAGATCTTGCACTTCTGTGAAAAACAAAACTTTTGAATATTTCGAGGCCGGCATGTTGTAACTCCTGAATGGTTTTCATTCATTTTTACTTTCCTTATATGCATAGTATAAAAATCGGATGTAGGCACCGCACGAATTTCCTTACAGACTCAAATTTTTTATTACATGATATATAAAATTGAGTTTAATTGCAGAAAATAACATAGATACTTTTCTGATATTATATTCAATTTGCATTTTTTAATGTATCTTCGTTTCATTTAATCCATTTTAAAACGTCTTCAACTCCACAAAATTATATAAGAAACTACAACATCTCGATAATTATTCATTCTAGTGTAAATGGGCCATTCCTATTCGCTTTGTTAGAAAATTACACGAAGAACAAATACTTAATTAATATCATTCAGTAAATTTAGTATTTTATTTGAGATTTGTTACGATCTTTGCGGTGTATTTCGTAAAAAAATGGTTCGTTTCATTTTTACGAATCATACTAAAATCAAATCAACATCAGAGTAACCATCAATGGTTGGTTGGTTAATTACGGTTTTTTGGCACAAGATCCAAAGAGGATATGCAGCGCCAGACATACGGTATCGAAATACATATATTAAAAATCTGATGTGGGCAACACATAACTTTCCTTATATAATGCAATGAATTTACTATTTTTACAGTTAAAAAAAATGTTATTCTTATAGTAGATACTTATATTCTTTCCAAGATATTGAATTTTCTTCTATTAGTCGTCA
This sequence comes from Amaurobius ferox, assembly GCA_951213105.1. Taxonomy (NCBI): domain Eukaryota; kingdom Metazoa; phylum Arthropoda; class Arachnida; order Araneae; family Amaurobiidae; genus Amaurobius; species Amaurobius ferox. The sequence goes on from OX578146.1 coordinate 90,332,802, forward strand.
TTTTCATTAATTTAGCATAATTTTTATCAATTTGGCGAGATTTTTGTTAATTTGGCAACAAACAAAAATGTCGCCAAGTTGGTGACATTCCGCCAAACTCGTCGCCAAAATCTCGCCAAGCGTTATGGATGGAGAAATAAGTTATTCTTACAGCAGATAAATGACTATTGGCGTTCAAATACAAAAGTATTACTCAAAGTATCTTTTTTCATGAATGTAACGAGCTGGATCTACGAGAATGATGACACCAAATTTATCGCATGGTATTACATATGCAAAGTGAACATGTTTCTCAACAGTTAATATTTGTTTTTAATTTATGGGATTTTTTGATAAATTTATTTGAAAATGCGCAATATCTCGAGAAGGGTTCATGTTAGCGTTCTAAAATTTATGTCAATCGTTTTCTAATGAAAAATTACATAAGAAATGTCTATTTGCGTAACTTTATTAGCGGTTTTGATTTTTTGACGATTTTTTCAAAATTTCAATCGAAAATTTAGGGGGGTTCTGAACATTCGATTGCGTATAAAATAATAGGCTTCCAGTGTTACGGATTGGGATTTTTGTAACAAATTTCGTTTGAAGCGGTCCATTCGTTTGTCAGTTATCGTCTCCACTGACTCACTGACACACACACACATACTTTCACACACACACACATACTTTCACACACACACATACTTTCACACACACACACAGACATTACTTCAAAAATGTTTGATTCGTGGTCAGGGATGCTTGAAACGTGCTCTCCCGTCGAAAACCAGAATTCAAATTTTCGACCCCGTCCCAATGATTTAGCTCTTACTTTTATATAATCACACAGTATAGCTTGTAAAACTGTTTCTTTCCCAAATTCCTTAACATAAGAATCTCCATTGCAGAAAAACCGTATTTTCTAGAGAAATTTAGGGCTTATACCATAGACAATATTTTTGACCCATTTATGTGGAATTCCAGGATTTATCACATTATCTTTTACAAAAACTCTGAGTTGCTTTTCAGTATTTTGTAACTAATTTTCCGGTTTCTACCTCCTCTTTTTTTCCTTTGTAATTACCATAATTTTGTATCACTGTATCAGCATTCAATTTTCCATAGTATTTTCATAGTATATATATATATATATATATATATATATATATATATATATATATATATATATATATATATATATATATATATATATATATATATATATGGTGCGCTAAACAAAGCAAAACGTAAAGTTTAACTTTATTATCATTAACATATACTTAACTATACTTAATTATCTTAACATATACTTAACTAAACTTAACATATACTTAATTATCATTAACATATCACATATATATATATATATCTTAACATGGCCGTAAAATCGAACATAGTGGACTTATTTATTGTACTACATTGCTTTGTTGTGCCGCTACTAACTCTCCAATTATTTATCTTTCGCGCGGGTTCTATAAAACAATAATTAATTATTATAATACTAGATTGACTGCACCATTTTAACTTTAACAATAAAACATTTATTAGCACATAACATACTTAAATACTCAATTACAATAATTACCCTGCTTATTAATTCTTTAGGAAGATAGCATGTGAGACCAACCAGCATTAAAATGCCTAAAGTATCTTGATAGCCTGTCAATATTTGAGGAACACGTACATACCTTCAAATCTGTCTTGTACTTTGTCATCACCAGATACTTCGCCGATCATATTACTGGAATAGACTCGAAGTGCTTATTCACCACACGTAATTCGGCGATCATATTGTACTGCTGGCTCGACACTCGTACTTGTGTCACTCTCGTAGTCGACACATCTCTCTAAGTTTCGTGCTCCTTGATTTCGAGCTGCTAATCTTTTACATTTTTTTTCCCAAATCTATTCATCTTGTTCTTATGTTACGGGTTGTGGATCTCTTCTCCTGCGGACTGTCACTCCCACTTTGCTCTCATTTGCGACCTTGGGCGTGACGCTACAAGCTTCATCTTAATTGGCTAGTCTTTTATCCAATGTCGTTCTTTACATTATTTTAAGCGTTGGTTCGACCTTTCTGTCTCGAGGCCCCTAAATTTATGAGTTTTTCTGACCTTTGAGTTCACGTGTCGTAAACACAGGCGTCATCGAGACTGGGGTATTATTTGACGTTTCAGATACAATAAATTTACTGGCATAAAGCTGTCTCACTAATAACACAGCACTTAGTGTGAGGTCTATTTCTGGTCTCACAATATATATATATACACTCAAACCTATTTTTGTGCAGTGGATAGGAACTGCATAAAAGAAAACGCAAAAAAAAAAATTGCACAAAACTTCACGAGTAGCTATAAAAAATAGTTTTCGCAACACAATTAAGAAGTATTTTTTTTGTGCGGTGAATAGAGACCGCATAAAAAAGTCTCACGTAGAAAATAACTCAAAACCTTACGAAATAACTAGGAATTGCTTGTTTAAACGAAATCAAGACACGAGGCTTGACAGCTACTTGGAATCTCGCCAAACTTTTTGGAATCTGATTTAGAAAATACACATGCGAACATTTTTAAATATTTTATTCACTTATGTACTTATTTTACACATACAAAACTTTTCAAAACGTATAATCATTATCCTTCGTAGTCTGACAATAGGAATGTGAAAGCACTTTGAAGGACGTCAATTAATATTAGATTTGAAAATTAAAACACACGTAATATTCTTTTTATTAAATGACTTTATTTAGCGGACTTGTCACTTGCGCAGATCAGAGACGAATAAAAAAAAGCAACTCTTTGCTCCTTTCAAGTAAATTTCTTCTACCTACTCGTTAAAACAAGCAAAACAAAGCATGGGACATTAGCAAATCTTATTAGCAAAAACCAACATCTCATTAGCATCTCATTAGCAAGAAACCAACTCAGCGACCTAATGAGACACGCAGTCCGTTTTAGGAAAACCCGAACTAACACGATGCAGATGTCCTTCAATGTTTATTTGCGATCAATGCATTTTTGCTTTGCTACGCAAGAATTCCATCGCAATATGTTATTGCACATTTCATTTATTTACATGGAAATTCTTGTGCGTTCAACAATTAAATTATGCGATTATAGAATTCAATACATATGTAATGTAATTGGCTGACGCAATACTTATGTAATGTGATGAAATACATATTAAAAATCGAAAAAACTAAATGGCCGATCAAACCTACTAATTTTTTTATTGATAACTTCGTCAATTATGTTCCAATTTGATTGACATTTTCATATACCGCACAAAAAAAATTGCACAAAAAAATCGCACAAATAAAATATCGCACAAAAAAAAAGACCGCAGAAAAACAGGTTTGAGTGTATATACACCTTTCAATTAAGGTAATTTAGGTTCTTCTCTTTGATTTAAAATTTTCATAATTTCAGAGCAATGGGAATATTTTATTCTTTACCTGTCACTGTTTGCAAGAATGGGAATTCCCATAGATTCTGTATTTGTTATATGTCCATGGTATTAAATGCAAACGAAATCTATTAATATATAAGCACTCATTGTTTTCATGAATAGAATTTTGTTTACTGGTTTTAAATTTTGTTTTCTAACGAGTAAAAATTCAAAATCCTTTGTCTCAGCATTTTTTCTGAATCAATGTTTGCATAACTGTTGTTATGCTTATTAACATTTATTGCTTTTCATACAGATAAGAACAATAGGAACTTAACGTATAAATGGTATAATAATTTATGAAAATTTACACCGCATATTTTAAATATACAATTTTGAATGCTATATGAAAATGGTGGTACATTAAAATTTTTTCCACAAAAAAAACCCTGCTAAATGTGAAAACTAGTTTGATTTCCCTAAGTCGCGAGATTTATGGCAAGAAGTCTATAAGTCAACAAACTGAAAACGTTGTAAAAATGATGCTATTTTTCATATTTATGCAATTTCCCATGGTGAGGAAATTGGTCTTCTTTCTATTAGTGTTTTTATTTTAGTTTCCGTAGAGTTGTAATCTGAGAAGTTACTTGAGAAAATAAGATCATCTTTGATATTCATTAAGATCGAATTTAGGCTTCCCAGTTCCTCTGGAACTTTTTCTGCTACGTGCATAATTACCATAAATAAAAAATCTGTTGGCAATCAAAATAATAGTGAAATTTAATTTCTGAAAAGTTACTGTTTGTTCTGAAATAAACATTGAAAAAGAAATGAATATATACATAATTTGGGATAATGGCAGAGCAAAAAGGATCGGAGAAAGCAAATCTTTCAACAGATTTGTTCATTCGAAATTCATGCGATGCTGTTTTAATAAATCATCAAAAGTACTCAAGCATGACTTGTTGTCAGAAAGTTTATATTCTGCACTTCTCAGTTTCAACTTTAAAGATGATATTATTTCAGTCCATCTATAACACAGAGCACATATAAAACAGGTAATAGTCATTGAAACTGTCCACTGCTATATGAAGCATTGATGCATGCTCAAGATTGCTGTTTTAGCTCTATATCCCCTAATAATATATAGGACAAAATGTACAATATATTTTCCTCCAAAATATAAATTAAAAACACACATTATAGAAGGTGTGATAAATCCTAATAAGGTAGTAGGTATTATCACATGTGATGAAGTGGATTTTTTCCTCTTTATGTCAAATGTAACCATGTTTCTCCACAGTATCTTTAAATCTTTTCTCTTCTTATACAGACAAAAACAAGAAAAAAGTATTAAAATACAGGAAACAAAAAAAGACAAAATATATTTTATTTCAAAACCACCTAGAAGCTAGATGCGCCTAATGTATGTATCATATATACCCCAAAAAATTATATGAAAATTATGATGGATAACAAAATTGAAAAACATCTTTCAAGGTACATTTTGTCTTATTTATGCCATGCTCCTCATTACTGTTGACGTCTAAGATATTTAGTATTAACCAAAAGAATATCAGTGGGTTCTTACTTTTTCTAATTTCATGATAGCAGGCATGATAAAATTCTTAATGCTATATACTTTCTCTTAAGAACAATTTCATGAAATTATTTCAAAGAGCATTGTCACTGGAATAGTGCTATATAATTCATTCAAAAGAAATTATAAATAAAATGACAGAAGAAGAGTAATTCCATTAACTGAAGTTCGCATTTACTATACCTTTTATTCTTAAATATTTAATTAACAATAAGGCAATTATATTGTATACTTTTATATCCCACAGTAACTCTTAAGAATTCTTTTATACCCTATTAATTGGAAATATATATGCACTTTTCGAATTGAAACTGATTGTCTGTCACAAATTAATTTTTATTTATTTCTATCTTTTATTTTATTTTCAGTTTCACACTTTTATTTATTAATCTTAATTTATATTTAAAATCCAAAAAGGCAATTTAAAGTTTGGAATTTCAAGAGTTGTTTGATAGCATTTAGTGTTCCAAAAATATTTAATGATATTGATGAAGAGTTTCTTCATTAAAAGTATTTTCAAAGACGTACGAATTTACCTCTAATATTAACTGTTGCTTTCCGTCAGCTTCATTATATACATTAATACTACATCCGCATATCTTTGATTGCATTTTCACTTGACATTAGTACCACAGAAATCAATATCAATTATCTTTCAAGTATATATTATTCAATGTTCAGTAAAATAAATTAAGCCCATTCGAGAAAAATAATAATGAGATATTATAAAATTTAGAACTTCATTTGAATAATATACTCCATATATGTGTATTAAACAAACTCAAAATACGAGGACGTATATTTTAAAGACATTCATATGAAATTTCTGAATAAAAGCTGAGAAATTTTCATCAGAATACAGCTTTAAGAAACACACAACAAATATCTTATCTCTATGGAAGTGTTTGAAACACAAAAGCACTTTCAACTATTAGTTCATAATGTAAATATTTATTAACAAAGCATCTATAAATTTGACACGTTTATAAAAAAAATTAAATTTCATTATTTCGTAAAACTGTACTTTTAGTTTGGTTTGTCTTCGCTATTTATATCAATTAGCAAATTAGTTTTAAGAATTTATCCGTTCAAAGTGCTTTTATGTTCGAAGTGCTTCTATGTTCAAAGTGCTTTTATGTTCAAAAGTGCTTTTATGTTCAAAGTATTTTTATGTTCAGTTTTATATTCAACGTATTTTATGTTTAAAATGTTTTATGTTAAAGTATTCCAGATCTTTCTAGGTCTGTATCTTTATTTGATGATTAGTATATTGCGTACCTGTCCAAGCTCAATCGCTAAACGATGCACCAGCTCTTTGAGCAACAGCTGGCCACATACATACACTTTTTACCGAAAGGTAGAAAGTCTCGTAAGACAGGGAGTAAAGAATGCGCGTAAACACGGTGTGACCTGAAAACAGTCCTCCCTCACAAACAAAAAATCTGATGTGGACAGCACATGACTTTCCTTTATATAATGCAATGAATTTTCTACTTTTACAGCAAAAAAATAGGTTATTCTTATAGTAGATACTTATATTCTTTCCAAGATATTGAATTTTCGTTAATTAGTCATCATTTTCATCGATTTAGCATCATTTTTATCCATTTGGCGAGATTTTCGTTAATTTGGCAACATTTAAACAAGTCGCCAAATTCGTCGCCAAAATCTCGCCAAGCGTTATGAACTGAGAAATACGTTATTCTTACAGCAGAAAAATGACTATTGGCGTTCAAATACAAATGTATTACTCAAAGTATATTTTCTTATGAATGGAACAAGCTAGATCCACGAGAATGATGTCACCAAATTTATCGATTGATATTACATATGACAAGTGAACATGTTTCTCAACAGTCAATGTATTTTTTTTAGTTTATGGGATTTTTTTATAAATTTATTTGAAAAATATGCAATATCTCGGGAACGATTCATGCTAGCGTTCTAAAGTTTATGTCAATCGTTTTCTAAGGAAAAATTACATAAGAAATGTCTATTTGCGTAACTTTATTAATGGTTCTGAGTTTTTGATGATTTTTTCAAAATTTTACTCGAAAATTTAGTGGAGTTCTGAACATTCGATTGCGTTTAAAATCAATAGACTTCCAGTATTCACGAATTGTGATTTTTGTACAAAATTTTATTCAAATCGCTCCATTCGTTCGTGCGATATCGTCTCCACAGATTCACTGACACACACACACACACACACACACACACACACACACATATTTTCGCACACACACACACACACACACACACACACAGACATCACCTCAAAAATGTTTGATTTCTGATCAGGGATGCTTGAAACGTGCTCTCCCGTCGAAAACTCGAATTCGAATTTTTGACCCCGTCACAATAATTTCCTTATACATAATGTATAAAAAAGAAGTAAAAAGATTAGAATGAGTAATTCCGCGCGAAATAATGGGAAACGACCTTGATAATGTAAACGGCAAGGGGCGGGGTAGTCCAGTGTTTAAGGCACGGTGATTACACTATTGCCTCGAATAGAACACTATTTTTAATACAGTGGGTGTTTACACATTTTTGCAACGATTTTGACTTTCTCCATGAATTAAATTTAAATAAGTAAAAAAAAACCTGACTGGCATGAAGTCGGAATAGTGTTTAATTTTCGTCTGCATCATTAAAAATATTCTTTGCTTTAAAATATCGCTAGAAAATAAACAATAGATCGAAGACTATAATTTTGCGCTTTCCGAAGAGAAATACTCTTATTAAAATATAATACTCTTATTAAAAAAAAATGTGAAAAGCATGGTCTTCATATTTCTACACATAAATTAAGTGACATAATTAATAAAAATCTGATGTGGGCAGCACGTATCCCTGCGGACTTAAATTCATATTTCCTTTATTTCTTTAATAATTCATTAGATTGAGTTTAATTGCACCAAATAACACTAAATTTGCATTTTTAATTCAATTTTTGTTTTTATTTGGTAATTGGACATTTTTTCCGATAGCGGCTTAAAAAAATGCAAGAAATCTCAAAGATCTTGAGAAAGGTTAGTCCTAAAGTATAATGGAGTGTGTTATATTCCTTTCCTCGTCAAAAATTGCGTATAAAACAAGAATTTAATTGATATAAGCATAGGTAGTCTTTTTTTTTTTTAGATTTTTGCGGGCCATGTCGTAAAAAAGGCAGGTTGTTATTACCCAAATCGTACCAAAATCGAATCAGCACCAGAGTGTCTCACAAGTAACTTATCTACCAAATATTGTGAAATTTGGTCAATTAGTATTTTAGCTAGTGTGAATACATGAAATTTTTGCTGACCATTCCGTAAAAAAGGCGGGTTCTTCTTTTCCGAATCGTACCAAATTCTAGTCAGCACCAGAGTATCCAACAAGTAACTTATCTACCAAATTTTGTGAAATTTGGTAAATTAATATTTTAGCTAGAGCGGATAAATGACATTTTTACGGGCCATTTCGTAAAAAAAGACGAGTTCTGTTTTCACGAATCGTACCAAAAACTAATCAGCACCACGGTCACATCCAAGTGATTTACCTACCAAATTTTATGAAATTCGGTCCATTAGTTTTTGAGTTAGAGTGGATACATACATTGCAAAGACAGACAGACACACACACAGACGTCACGCTAAAAATAGTTTTTTCGTATTCTAGAGATCTCGAAACGTGTAGATCCGTCGAAAACTCGAATTGCGATTTTCGGCATGATTCCAATACTTTCCCTACACATTACTGTGTCTTGCAGGGAAAGTAAAAAAGGAAAGAAACGTCAAAGTTTACATTTGACTGGGAAAAAGGCAGAAAATGTTTACCCAACAAAGGTTGGTTTAGAGAAAATTTGAGAAGTTTTGCTAAAGGTTTTATGGTTATTGCTGGATTCTCTTTTAACGGAAAACTTAAAATAAGGAAAGTAGAAAAAAATGTGAAAATTGTCTCGGATTACTATCAGAAATATGTTTTAACACCTGTTTTCAAAAATCTGATGTAGGCAGCACATGACTCTCCCTGCAGACTTATTTTCACGTTCTCTGTATTTTAATTTAATTTAATTCACTTTTAATTCAATTATTGTTGTCATTTGGTAACTGGGCTTATTTTCAAAGGTGCCGTGGAGAAAATACGAAAAAACTAAATTATCTCGAGAACGGCTAGTCCTAGTGTAATCGGGTTAGTCTTATTCTTTTTTTCATTAAAAATTACGTATAAAACAAGCATTTAATGGATATATTTGAGCATACGTAGTTTTTTATTTTAGATTTTGACGAGTTTTGCGGGTCATTTTTTAAAAAAAGGCATGTTATTTTTTTTCGAATCGTACTAAAATCTAATCAGCAGCAGAGTGACCCACAAGTGACTTATCTACCGAATTTTGTGAAATTTGGTCCATTAGTTTTTCAGATAGAGTGGATATAATCTTTTGCGGGCCATTTCACTAAAAAAGGCGGGTTCTTCTCTTCTTTTATGAAATTCGGTCCATTAGTTTATTAGTTAAAGTGGATACAAAATCTGCAGAGACAGACAGATACACAGACAGACAGACACACCAACAGACAGACAGACAGACAGACACACACAGACGTCACGCTAAAAATTGTTTTTTCGTATTCTAGAGGTCTCGAAACGTGTAGATCCGTCGAAAACTCGAGTTGCGATTTTTGGCATGATTCCAATACTTTCCCTACACATTACCATGTCTTGCAGGGAAAGTAAAAAATACATTTCATCACTTTACCCAAACAATCTTCACTGTGTTAAGTTCCATCAGAGTAAGGCTATCAGCCATACCTCCAAATCTACTGCTATATTGTTTGAAAAAATGAGAAATGAAACCGGAATCGAGACTTTTCCATTTAAATGCATCCCACTTAAGTTCGTCGAAAACCACTTAAGTTCGTAGTAAATGTTGGATTCATAATTGTTGATTTTTGCAAACAAACAAAGTTTCGCAAGCATTGTTGTTATGAACAGAGCATTTCTCAATCATTATTATCATGAACAATTACGGATTCATTGTTGAAAACGCTGTTGCCATTTCAAAAAAGCAATTATATAAATAAAGTTCTATTTATGTGTTTTGAATAGTTAAAAATCTAAATATTACGCTTTTGAGATGCCAACATCATTTTTAATGTTTTATATCATTTCATATCATCATTTTTATTTATGTTTTATATTGATGAGAGCAGTTGAAATGTGTGACGTAGGCATTCACAAGGAAATATAATTTTTTTTTTCGAATAAGTTGCTCTCTCGTCTTTTTTAACAGTTTAGTTTAGGAAGAATCCAGCTTAATACGAAATGGAAAATCCTTTGAAGAAAATGCCTTTTTATATTTTTAAGGCCTTTTTTTGCAAAAGTTTTAATAACATTGTTTTTTCCTTAAAATGTTCAGTTGAACTGTGTGACACAGACATTCGTAAGGCGAATGCGGCGAATAAGTTAGTCTCTCACATTGTTAACTGCGTAGAGAAAGAATCCAGCTCATTACGACATGCAAGGTCCTTTAAAGGAAATGTCTCTTTTTACAATGTCTAATGGCATTGTTTTCTTTCTTAAAATGTGCAGTTGTGACACAAATTCGCGAGATTGGTGAATTGAAAACCTTTACCATAAATTGTAGGATGCTTGAAAAATTCAAAATTCAGTATTATTCAGACCTCAATCATCCACTCTATAACCTCTATAAGTTCCATAAGCTGCTTGAGAGTCATGGTACTCTATAACCTCTATAAGTTCCATAAGCTGCTTGAGAGAGTCATGGTAAAGAACCAGTATCTCTGCGGAGAATGGAACTATAAATCTCCGACCGGTTCGATGATCTATTGAGAAACTGAGAAGATTGCCTTGAAGAAAATTGTATTAGTAACTACATGAATATAGCGTTGCCTGATCGGATGACGTTCAGTGGTTCGATTTCTTGCTGAGACAATGGTGCTCGTTCGATTTCTTGCTGGGACAATGGCACGGAATATAACTTTCAAGACCTTGAAAGTTATATTCCGTGGTTAATTAAAACCAGAATACCTCGAGGGCAAGGTTATCTCAGTGGTTAAGGTATGAGAATCGCACACGATGGACCCGAGTTTAATTCTCAGCACTGCCGTAAAACGGTATCATGGACTGTACGCGGGGAATATGCACCTAAATCGGTAGGTCGGATCGTCCTTCCGAGAGGTGATGGATAGGGAAAGAACAGTACAATCCCTGTGGATGCCATTCCCTCTGAATTCCTGTTTGAATTGGGTAGTTTTAGGCAAAATCGCACTTCTGCCATGATGTGCTGAATCTTTGGACAAACAGAAGATACATTTATTTTCTCCCTCTTTGTCATGGACTTCAGCTTTATGGGTTTTTTCTGGACGAGTGGAATGAGTAACAACAACAACAACAACAACAAGATACCTCGAAATTGGAATTTTCCTATATATGGCAGTGGTTTAAATTGTGAAGAGTTGCGACGAACATGATGCTGTCGTGATAAAAAGGCTAGAGAATAAAAAGATAGATTACATGTTCAGACCGGAAGTAGCCATTTCATTCGACATCTAAAGGAGAGGAATATATGAGTCCACTTCAAATATAGAAGTAAGAATGATCTTCGTATCGTCTCAGGTACAACATCGTCTAGCTGGCCGCATATCGGTGGTTCGATTCCCCGCTGAGATATGAGTTCTTTATAAAGTTAAAAATGTTTCACATATATTGGTTCAAGAAATATTTAGTTTGGAAGCGCCTTTTTGAATTTATTTTTTTGCATCTTAGTCTGCATATTTTCTGAAAATGTTTACTTATTAAACTGTACTTTAAATTAAGTTTATAGAAATGATATTCAAATTAATAGTTAATATGAACATCACAATCTGAAAAATAGGACTTCATAGCGTTAGAATCCAACAGGGATTTAAAATCTCGAAATATCAAATTACCGTAAGGATATGATTTGCTGAAATATGATGAGAATTCCCTAATCCGAACATTTTACTTATATTTTAACATTCAGAGTCAATATTTGTGTTTATAAAATAAAATTGAATGAGGAATGATATATCTTTTCAAAGTACATTTCCATTTTTATTTTATTGGATCAACAATTTATAGAAATGTAAGCGATTCAATTAATAAAGAATTCATTAATTAAGTTTACACAGGCGCCATTTAGAATGAGTCACTCCGTAATCTTCATGTCTTAAATGAAAAATTAATACATCAAAGGGGAATTTAAATAGGATTTTAGTTCTTACACCATCAAATTTTCTAAGGGATTTAAATTCCTTAAGTATGATGATGAGAAATTTCATCTTTTAGTAATTTGCATCTTTTAGTAATTTGCAACTGGAAATGAAGCTTATTTCAATTTTTGATTTTTCAACGACACAAAGGGCAGGCTGGGACATAGTGAAGAAATGTCGTTTTTTTTTTCGATTGTTTAATAAGTGTTGATAGATGGCGCTATGTACTCATGGATCAACAGTGATTGACCAGGTGGGTTCTAATATATATACAGTTGATATATTTAATTATTCTAATATATATTATTAACAGTTGTATATTTTGAAGTAAGAAATGGTTCTGTTTTTTACTCTCGTATGCATCAATTTAGATCATTTCAATTTATGAATAGAAACTAACCACTGGATCCAGCTAAGTATATTATTTATATGGCTACTTGTCATATGGAACATTTAAGAAGGGTATTTAACGAACTGTTTAAAATGCTAATTTAGAAGAAATTGATAGAGTGGGGGTACAGTGAGACATTTTCACTTGTGGGTGGGTAAGGCAAAATCTTCGACGATTTACGATATCTGGCTGTGTTAGTGTTGCACACCAAAGAGAAATAACGCCTACCTAGCGGTAAAATTTCTGGTTTCAAGAAATGTGGATTATTTCTATATGATAAAGATATAAAATATTTGAGGAATTAAATGAATGGATAAAGATAGGGAAATTTTTTGGAGGTTGAAACTTAGTGCATTATTTTGCTAAATAGATATAAGTTATAACA